>JAVTVY010033857.1:0-15158 GCA_036873755.1 Hanleya hanleyi | reverse complement strand
TAGACATTTCTTCCAAGTAATTGTTAGATTATTTATATCATCGTTGATTTTAACGATCCTCAGTCCTCTTGTTTCTAATCCTTTGTCAAAATGTTACTGTTTATTCTGTCATTTTCTCTGTTCCATACAGACTTGAAGAGGAAATTATAGTAGGTTGAAGATCGCCTTGAAAAGGATAGTATGGCTGGCTAAAGATCGTCCTGAAGAGGATCTTATGGTTGGTTGAAGATCCTCCTGAAGCAGAAATTATGGCAGGTTGAAGATCGACTTGAGGATATCATGGTTGGTTGAAGATCGCTTTGAAGAGAATATTATGGTTGGTTGAAGATCGCTTTAAAGAGGATATTATGGTTGGTTGAAGATCGCTTTGAAAAGGATATTATGGTTGGTTGAAGATCGCTTTGAAGAGGATATTATGGTTGGTTGAAGATCGCTTTGAAGATGATATTATGGTTGGTTGAGAATCGATTTGAAGAGGATATTATGGGTGGTTGAAGATCGCTCTGAAGAGGATATTATGGTTGGCTGAAGATCGCTTTGAAGAGGATATTATGGTTGGTTGAAGATCGCTGTGAAGAGGATATTATGGTTGGTTCAATATCGCTTTGAAGAGGATATTATGGTTGGTTGAAGATCGCTTCGAAGAGGTTATTATGGTTGGTTGAAGATCGCTTTGAAGAGGATGTTATGGTTGGTTGAAGATCGCTTTGAAGAGGATATTATGGTTGGTTGAAGATCGCTTTGAAGAGCCCATTATGGTGGGTTGGAGATCGTCCTGATGAGTCCTGGTCAGTGAATGATCTTCTTGATTATAACAGGAATAGTCAGACAAAGATGATCCGACTCGGACATTATGTACGGCCAATTTCCATCCTGAGAAAACAAGAATAACCTGAAACCTGAGGATGAAGTTATGGTCAATCAAGAATCATTCTGTAGAAGACACTATTCTTCAGTGTAGGATAGTTCTAAATATGCCATAATAATCAGTCACAGACCATCCTGATGACGACATTTTTTCAGTGAGGAATCAACCTGATGAGGACGGTATGTTCAGCCTAAATGTCACCCTGATACTGATCGTTTTCAACCAGTGGTTACCCTGTTGGAGAGAGAATGGCCAGCCAGATATGTCCGTGATAAGGATATTATGATGAGTCAAGAATGAGCATGACGATGACAGATTAATCATCCAATGATGATCTTAACTATAACATCATGAACAGTAACGAATTGTAGTGATGAGGATATTATGATCAGTGAAGGATCACCATGACGAAGACAGATTGATCAGCCAATGATGATCCTAACTATAACATTATGAACAGTAATGAATTGTAGTGATGAGGATATTATGATCAGCCAAGGATCACCATGAAGAAGACAGATTGATCAGTCAATGATGATCCTAACTATAACATTATGAACAGTAATGAATTGTAGTGATGAGGATTTTATGACCAGTCAAGGATGACCATGACGAAGACAGATTGATCAGCCAATGATGATCCTAACTATAACATTATGAACAGTAATTATTTGTAGTAATGAGGATTTTATGACCAGTCAAGGATCACCATGACGAAGACAGATTGATCAGCCAATGATGATCATAACTATAACATCATGAACAGTAATGAATTGTAGTGATGAGGATATTATGATCAGTGAAGGATGACCATGACGAAGACAGATTGATCAGCCAATGATGATCATAACTATAACATTATGAACAGTAATGAATTGTAGTGATGAGGATATTATGATCAGTGAAGGATGACCATGACGAAGACAGATTGATCAGCCAATGATAATCCTAACTATAACATTATGAACACTAATGAATTGTAGTGATGAGGATATTATGACCAGTCAAGGATCACCATGACGACGACAGGTTGATCAGCCAATGATGATCATAACTATAACATTATGAAGAGTAATGAATTGTAGTGATGAGGATATTATGATCAGTGAAGGATGACCATGACGAAGACAGATTGATCAGCCAATGATGATCATAACTATAACATTATGAACAGTAAGGAATTGTAGTGATGAGGATATTATGATCAGTGAAGGATCACCATGACGAAGACAGATTGATCAGCCAATGATGATCATAACTATAACATTATGAACAGTAATGAATTGTAGTGATGAGGATATTATGATCAGTGAAGGATGACCATGACGAAGACAGATTGATCAGCCAATGATGATCCTAACTATAACATTATAAACAGTGATGAATTGTAGTGATGAGGATATTATGATCAGTCAAGTATCACCATGACGAAGACAGATTGATCAGCCAATGATGATCCTCACTATAACATTATGAACAGTACGAATTGTAGTGACAGGATATTATGACCAGTCAAGGATCACCATGACGAAGACAGATTGATCAGCCAATGATGATCATAACTATAACATCATGAACAGTAATGAATTGTAGTGATGAGGATATTATGATCAGTGAAGGATGACCATGACGAAGACAGATTGATCAGTCAATGATGATCCTAACTATAACATTATGAACAGTAATGAATTGTAGTGATGAGGATATTATGATCAGCCAAGGATCTCCATGACGAAGACAGATTGATCAGTCAATGATGATCCTAACTGTAACATTATGAACAGTAATGAATTGTAGTGATGAGGATATTATGACCAGTCAAGTATCATCATGACGAAGACGGATTGATCAGCCAATGATGATCATAACTATAACATCATGAATAGTAATGAATTGTAGTGATGAGGATATTATGACCAGTCAAGTATCATCATGACGAAGACGGATTGATCAGCCAATGATGATCCTAACTATAACATTATGAACAGTAATGAATTGTAGTGATGAGGATATTATGATCAGTCAAGGATCACCATGACGACGACAGATTGATCAGCCAATGATGATCATAACTATAACATCATGAATAGTAATGAATTGTAGTGATGAGGATATTATGATCAGTGAAGGATCACCACGACGAAGACAGATTGATCAGCCAATGATGATCATAACTATAACATTATGAACAGTAAGGAATTGTAGTGATGAGGATATTATGACCAGTCAAGGATCACCATGACGAAGACAGATTGATCAGCCAATGATGATCATAACTATAACATTATGAACAGTAATGAATTGTAGTGATGAGGATATTATGACCAGTCAAGGATCACCATGACGAAGACAGATTGATCAGCCAATGATGATCATAACTATAACATCATGAACAGTAATGAATTGTAGTGATGAGGATATTATGATCAGTCAAGGATCACCATGACGACGACAGATTGATCAGCCAATGATGATCATAACTATAACATCATGAATAGTAATGAATTGTAGTGATGCGGATATTATGATCAGTGAAGGATCACCATGACGAAGACAGATTGATCAGCCAATGATGATCATAACTATAACATCATGAATAGTAATGAATTGTAGTGATGAGGATATTATGATCAGTGAAGGATGACCATGACGAAGACAGATTGATCAGTCAATGATGATCATAACTATAACATTATGAACAGTAATGAATTGTAGTGATGAGGATATTATGATCAGTGAAGGATCACCATGACGAAGACGGATTGATCAGCCAATGGTGATCCTAACTATAACATTATAAACAGTAATGAATTGTAGTGATGAGGATATTATGATCAGTGAAGGATCACCATGACGAAGACGGATTGATCAGCCAATGGTGATCTTAACTATAACATTATGAACAGTAATGAATTGTAGTGATGAGGAATATGATGACCAGCCAAGGATGACCATGACGATGACAGATTGATCAGCCAATGATGATCCTAACTATAACATTATGAACAGTAATGAATTGTAGTAATGAGGATATTATGACCAGCCAATGATCACCATGACGAAGGGAGATTGATCAGCCAATGATGATCCTAACTATAACATTATGAACAGTAATGAATTGTAGTGATGAGGATATTATGATCAGTGAAGGATCACCATGACGAAGACGGATTGACCAGCCAATGATGATCCTAACTATAACATTATGAACTTTAATGAATTGTAGTGGTGAGGATATTATGATCAGCAAAGGATGACCATGACGAAGACGGATTGACCAGCCAATGATGATCCTAACTATAACATTATGAACAGTAATGAATTGTAGCGGTGAGGATATTATGATCAGCAAAGGATGACCATGACGACGACAGGTTGATCAGCCAATGATGATCATAGCTATAACATCATGAACAGTAATGAATTGTAGTGATGAGGATATTATGATGAGTCAAGTATCACCATGACGAAGACAGATTGATCAGCCAATGATAATCCTAACTATAACATTATGAACAGTAATGAATTGTAGTGGTGAGGATATTATGATCAGCCAAGGATCACCATGACGACGACAGGTTGATCAGCCAATGATGATCCTAACTATAACATTATGAATAGTAATGAATTGTAGTGATGAGGATATTATGATCAGTCAAGTATCACCATGACGAAGACAGATTGGTCACCCAATGATAATCCTAACTATAACATTATGAACAGTAATGAATTGTAGTGGTGAGGATATTATGATCAGCCAAGGATGACCATGACGAAGAAAGATTGATCAACCAATGATGATCCTAACTATACCATTATGAACAGTAATGAATTATAGTGATGAGGATATTATGATCAGTGAAGGGCCACCATGACGAAGACAGATTGATCAGCCAATGATGACCCTAACTATAACATTATGAACAGTAATGCATTGTAGTGATGAGGATATTATGATCAGTCAAGGATCACCATGACGACGACAGATTGATCAGCCAATGATGATCCTAACTATAACATTATGAAATGTAATGAATTGTAGTAGTGAGGATATTATGATCAGCCAAGGATGACCATGACGAAGACAGATTGATCAGCCAATGATGATCCTAACTATAACATTATGAACAGTAATGAATTGTAGTGATGAGGATATTATGATCAGCCAAGGATCACCATGACGAAGACAGATTGATCAGTCAATGATGATCCTAACTATAACATTATGAACAGTAATGAATTGTAGTGGTGAGGATATTATGATCAGCCAAGGATGACCATGACGAAGACAGATTGATCAGTCAATGATGATCCTAACTATAACATTATGAACAGTAATGAATTGTAGTGATGAGGATATTATGATCAGTCAAGGATCACCATGACGACGACAGATTGATCAGCCAATGATGATCCTAACTATAACATTATGAACAGTAATGAATTGTAGTGGTGAGGATATTACGATCAGTCAAGTATTAGCATGACGAAGACAGATTGATCAGCCAATGATGATCCTAACTATAACATTATGAATAGTAATGCATTGTAGTGATGAGGATATTATGATCAGTGAAAGGCCGACATGACGAAGACGGATTGATCAGCCAGTGATGATCCTAACTATAACATTATGAACAGTTATGAATTGTAGTGATGAGGATATTATGATCAGTCAAGTATTAGCATGACGAAGACAGATTGATCAGCCAATGATGATCCTAACTATAACATTATGAACAGTAATGAATTGTAGTGATGAGGATATTATGATCAGTGAAGGGCCGCCATGACGAAGCCGGATTGATCAGCCAGTAATGATCCGAACTATAACATTATGAACAGTAATGAATTGTAGTGATGAGGATATTATGATCAGTCAAGATTAGCATGACGAAGACAGATTGATCAGCCAATGATGATCCTAACTATAACATTATGAACAGTAATGAATTGTAGTGATGAGGATATTATGATCAGTCAAGGATGACCATGACGAAGACAGATTGATCAGTCAATGATGATCCTAACTATAACATTATGAACAGTAATGAATTGTAGTGATGAGGATATTATGATCAGTCAAGGGCCGCCATGACGAAGCCGGATTGATCAGCCAGTAATGATCCTAACTATAACATTATGAACAGTAATGAATTGTAGTGATGAGGATATTATGATCAGTCAAGTATTAGCATGACGAAGACAGATTGATCAGCCAATGATGATCCTAACTATAACATTATGAACAGTAATGAATTGTAGTGATGAGGATATTATGACCAGTCATGGATCATCCTGATGAGGATATCATAATCACCAAGAAACCGAACAGATGCAGACATTATGGTCCACCTACAGTCATCCTGATGTGTACAGTGTTAATAGTTCACAATATTTTAGTTTCAGGTCATCCCAAAGATGTATTTATGGTCAGTCAAAGATTATTCTTAAGAGGACATTGTGGTCAGTCAAGGTTCATCTTGAAGAGGATATTACCCCGGTATGATCATCCGCATGATGACATTATGGTCAATTCTGGCTCATCCTGTTGAAGACATTATGGCGAGTGAAAGCTCTTTCTAAAGAGGATATTATGAGGAATGAGAATGACCTGGATAAGGGTATCATGGGGAGCCAGGACATTATTCTCAGTCGCGGATCATCCTGAAGAAAAATATTGTGGTTCGGCAAAGAAACTATTGGCCGGTGAAGGTCAAACTAAGAGGACAATATTGTCGATTTTGTGTCATCTTTATCTGGTCTGATTTGGGTCGCAGATCGTTATGGCCAGTCGAAGATCAAGTTTAAAAGAGCATTAATGTCACTCAATGCTTACACTGATGAAGACGCTTGTCCTATTCCGAAATCATATTGATAGGAACATTACGGCCAGTCATGAACTGAGAACATTCTGCTTAGTCAAAGATTGTCCTGATCTGTAAAATATGATCACCATGACGAAGACAGATTGATCAGCCAATGATGATCCTAACTATAACATTATGAACAGTAATGAATTGTCGTGATGAGGAAATTATGATCAGTGAAGGATCACCATGACGAAGACGGATTGATCAGCCAATGATGATCCTAACTATAACATTATGAACAGTAATGAATTGTAGTGGTGAGGATATTATGATCAGCCAAGGATGACCATGACGACGGCAGGTTGATCAGCCAATGATGATCCTAACTATAACATTATGAATAGTAATGAATTGTAGTGATGAGGATATTATGATCAGTCAAGTGTCACCATGACGAAGACAGATTGTTCAGCCAATGATAATCCTAACCATAACATTATGAACAGTAATGAATTGTAGTGGTGAGGATATTATGAACAGCCAAGGATCACCATGACGACGACAGGTTGATCAGCCAATGATGATCCTAACTATAACATTATGAATAGTAATGAATTGTAGTGATGAGGATATTATGACCAGT
This sequence comes from Hanleya hanleyi, assembly GCA_036873755.1. Lineage (NCBI taxonomy): Eukaryota > Metazoa > Mollusca > Polyplacophora > Lepidopleurida > Hanleyidae > Hanleya > Hanleya hanleyi. The sequence goes on along the minus strand of JAVTVY010033857.1, from coordinate 7,834 downwards.
CAAGGATGACCATGACGAAGACGGATTGATCAGCCAATGATGATCCTAACTATAACATTATGAACAGTAATGAATTGTAGTGGTGAGGATATTATGATCAGCCAAGGATGACCATGACGAAGACAGATTGATCAGTCAATGATGATCCTAACTATAACATTATGAACAGTAATGAATTGTAGTGATGAGGATATTATGATCAGTCAAGGATCACCATGACGACGACAGATTGATCAGCCAATGATGATCCTAACTATAACATTATGAACAGTAATGAATTGTAGTGGTGAGGATATTATGATCAGCCAAGGATGACCATGACGAAGACAGATTGATCAGCCAATGATGATCCTAACTATAACATTATGAACAGTAATGAATTGTAGTGATGAGGATATTATGACCAGTCATAGATCATCCTGATGAGGATATCATATTCACCAAGAAACCGAACAGAGGCAGACATTATGGTCCACCTACGGTCATCCTGATGTGTACAGTGTTATAGTTCACAATATTTTAGTGTCAGGTCATCCCAAAGATGACTTTATGGTCAGTCAAAGATTATTCTTAAGAGGACATTGTGGTCAGTCAAGGTTCATCTTGAAGAGGATATTACCCCGGTATGATCATCTGCATGATGACATTATGGTCACTTCTGGCTCATCCTGTTGAAGACATTATGGCGAGTGAAAGCTCTTTCTAAAGAGGATAGTCGCGGATCATCCTGAAGAAAAATATTGTGGTTCGGCAAAGAAACTTTTGGCCGGTGAAGGTCAAACTAAGAGGACAATATTGTCGATTTTGTGTCATCTTTATCTGGTCTGATTTGGATAGCAGATCGTTATGGTCAGTCGAAGATCAAGTTTAAAAGAGCATTATTGTCACTCAATGCTTACACTGATGAAGACGCTTGTCCTATTCCGAAATCATATTGATAGGAACATTACGGCCAGTCATGAACTGAGGACATTCTGCTTAGTCAAAGATTGTCCTGATCTGTAAAATATGATCGGCCAAGGACAATACTGTTGAAGACATTATAGGCTGCCAAAGATCATCTTAAACAGGACATTATGACCAGTCATAGATCATTCTGAAGTTGACTTTCTGAAAAATCAAGCATTGTTCTGCGAAAGAATCCCATTGACCATTATCTGTGTAAAACCACCAAAAAAGCTCATAGCCCCATGTCCATCGATGAATAGATCCACTTGTCCGTATCTGCGGGATGGCGTCCTGTAACTCTCTCAAAAGTACAGGCTGATACCAGAACGAAGTTCTTGATATCGCAAGGCTCTTCACAGATATCCCCAGATGCCGGTGTGGAGACTAAGAATGTTCGGTGGATAAGAGTGTCCGGATTTTCTAACCCAGGTGAGACACTTTTGTGTGTTGTTCCCTGGGATGAAATAGAAAAGGATATGAAAAAGGACACTAATCACCAGGACAATCTTATCCATCACACCGGCCGTCACCGTAGAGATGGCTTGTTAGTCCTGATCGCAAGTGGTAAAACCTCCCGCTCTGGAATAGATTGCTGCATCTGAGCTTACCTTACCCAGGCTGAAGCACGATCTCAGCAAGGATGTTTCAGAGATTTTGTTTTTAAACACATCAACATTATCACTCAAGACATTGACATCATCAGGTAACTAACCAGTAACCATAAACTGAAGCCCGTCCGCTTAACCTACTGACAGAAAACCTGTCCTAAACATCCCTATACATAATAAGACAGCAATCATGACCATTGCCTCATTGCCCCCTCAGAATTGGACAAAATCCATGTACGTTTGAACAGTGTCCATACGTCGGACGGGGGCCACCGTTTCCACTGTCTGCATGGTAGAGCATCGAAATCGATCCATTTCATAAACTGATCAACGAGCACCATAATATTTATTTGTTCTCGAGTACTCGAGTAAGAAAGGGCCCTACGAGGTCAATATGGAACCGCTCTAAACGTCTACCAGCATGGCAATGCACAAGCTTAGACAAGCTGGCTCTGCGCTATCCAACTGCCAAGTTTGACATCTGGGTCTGCCAATTCTGCCAGGGTATAATATGTAAACATTACCTCTCCTTCTGCATTATAGTTTCCACCAGATAACTCGTCGGGATGAGCTGTTCTCGAACTCCCAAACCCTCACGTCAATGCTCGGAGAGCCATCCTCTTCGACTCTCCACAGAAAAGACAGTAGTAGAAAACGCCCGTTCACCGGTAATATAAAACTATAGCCACGTAAAAAAGACAGTGCAGGAACACAACACACATAGCCATCACATGTCAACAAATCCGTTATTCTACCAGTGTCATAGCAGTTTATATTCGGACAAGAGATCAATATAAGCGTCAGGTCCGACATTCAGCAGACAGCCATCGTGTATAAAGAATTTGCGCGTCCATCATCGAAAGACAAATAATAAAAGTATACATGAACACAAACTAGTTCAGGCGGTCGGTCTGGGAAGTCCATACTCCCGTGCTCGTGATTTTATAGATGAAACATTGGTGTATCGAAATTCCTGAATCCACATTTCCAAGTTGACCCTCAATGTGTTCGAATCTTATTAGCCACACCAGAATGTTATGGTCGGTTCGAATCAAGAAGCGCCTCCTGAGCAGATAATGCTGGATCTGTCGAGTGAAAGTGGCAATCACCAGTAAATCCGTCGTTGGGCATACGTCATTACGTAGGTGAAGTAGGCAATGGGCCACTCGCGTCCCTCCTGAAACTGTGATAACACAGGCCCAACACCGATGTCTGTGGCATCTGTGTTCAGAAGGAGTGTCAATATGTGTCGCCAACGCCACAACTGAAGCCGGTGACATGACCACCTTCAGCTATTATAGGCATGCCTGTTCATAGGGCCGCCTCAGATGAAGACCGCTCTTAGAACCATTCGAATCGTGCATTGATATCCACATTGTAATTTACAAACCCAAGAACCGATTCCACATCAGGCATACAAGTGGGAACAGGCCAGCCCATCATCGCCTGAATATCCTATTTACACTCAGTTACAGAGACTCGGTCTCCCGTCTGAGTAACATTTCTTACGAGGAAATCTAATTTTCGTGTTGGAAATCACACACAAAAAGTAGCTGGAACGCGATACCACGATTTGCGTTTATAGCGTCGAAGATGTCACCCAAATCCTTGCCATTTTCAATAGCATTCAACTAACTTAATCATCCAATATTATGAGAAGCTCATGATGTCCATCATTGGTGAGTGTGAAAGAATCTTTCCATGTCTTGACGTAAAATTTCCCCCAAAAACACGCAATAACGAACATAACAACGCTGTCGCAGAACCGCCACAGACTGATTCCACCATTTTGTCATAGCAGCAGCTGACGGATATGGCTTCACCTCGTGAAATTTATATTGCGCATATGAAGAATGCATCATAATATAGCAACAGATAGATAAAGATAAAGTAAATTATAATGTATATAGCAAATTCATACTTAAAACATGGTGAAATATCGAGAGATGCTGATTGTGAATTGAAATACACCTCCAACTCGAGAAAAACTGAAGAAGTTGAAATGTTCCATTCTTTATCACGAATGCGCCCATGAATGTGAATCAACAACCGGTAGAGGGCTTCGGAGCTTGAGAAATGATGAAACTTATGAAACAGATTTGAGGGGTGAGATGGCGGGGGGGGGGGGAGAGGAGGAGGGGTTATACTGGTGTCGAAATCTTGAGTCTTTGTACCTACTAAAATAACAAGAAAGAGGAAGTGGAGGAAAAAACTGTTCATTTTTGTTGATATACGGACACACAGATATCCTAATATAGAGGGTCCTACAAAATACATATGTCGGTACTTTTTTTGCCTAACGCCTGAATGTAATAGAAGCTGGAGAGTAGTAGGGTTAGCGTAAATTGATATGTTAGCGCCTCACTGCGCATGCGCAGAACCTAAAATTGGGGCGGTTTTGAGGGGTATTGGGGCGTTGTGCGCAGGTGAATGGGGCGTGGCCTATGAGTGCACTTGACCTCATTTGCATATTTTGATGTGTGGGAGGTGGGTACAAGATGGCCGCCAGTGTCATGTGTGGGAGGTGGGTACAAGATGGCCGCGAGTGTGAGTGAGTGCAAGATGTGGGAGGTGGGTACAAGATGGCCGCGAGTGTCATGATGTGGGAGGTGGGTACAAGATGGCCGCGAGTGTGAGTGAGATGTGGGAGGTGGGTACAAGATGGCCGCCAGTGTGAGTGACATGTGGGAGGTGGGTACAAGATGGCCGCCACATCTTGAGGTAGAAATGCTGTTAATCTATCTCATGAACATCTATCTGCATGTTGCTGGTCTGACGAGTGTGAGTGAGTGCAAGATGTGGGAGGTGGGTACAAGATGGCCGCGAGTGTCATGATGTGGGAGGTGGGTACAAGATGGCCGCGAGTGTGAGTGAGATGTGGGAGGTGGGTACAAGATGGCCGCCAGTGTGAGTGACATGTGGGAGGTGGGTACAAGATGGCCGCCACATCTTGAGGTAGAAATGCTGTTAATCTATCTCATGAACATCTATCTGCATGTTGCTGGTCTGACGAGTGTGAGTGAGTGCAAGATGTGGGAGGTGGGTACAAGATGGCCGCGAGTGTCATGATGTGGGAGGTGGGTACAAGATGGCCGCGAGTGTGAGTGAGTGCAAGATGTGGGAGGTGGGTACAAGATGGCCGCCACATCTTGAGGTAGAAATGCTGTTAATCTATCTCATGAACATCTATCTGCATGTTGCTGGTCTGACTGTATGAGAAAAAAAACAAAAAAAAATGTGGGAGGTGGGTACAAGATGGCCGCCAGTGTGAGTGAGATGTGGGAGGTGGGTACAAGATGGCCGCGAGTTGCGCACGTATGTTCAAGATGGCGGCACATCCGGTGTCGAAAACTGGCCATTCCGTCGGGATGTGGTCACCTAGTGTCGAAAACTGGTCCTTGTATGGGTCCTGCTAGACGTTTTGACGCCATGATATAGACCGGAGAGAGAGAGAAAACAACAACAACAAGGATGACACATGAGGGAACAACAACAACAAGTTTTTTTCATATAGTTTATTTTCCCCTCCATCATAACATACCCACGCTGGGGGAGCCGCGTTGGGTATGTTTACAATTCAAGAAAGACTCTTGTCCAATCAGAGACCCCCATTTGCATCTGTCCTATTCATTCCTGTCCGTTAGATGTATTCTTGTCCAATCAGAAGTCGCCATTTCAGAGAGTTCCTTCTTCGGTCATGTTCATTCTGAACCGTTTATTCTAATCATCGTCGGCCAGGCCTGGATATTCTTCGGGCAGCATGTCCTGAAACGGTTGTTTGCGCATTCTGATCGCATTTTCCAGGGCCTCGGTGGGTGGTAAACCCATATCCTCTTCCAAGTGACACTTGGTCTTCATGATGGACCTGTGCGTGGGGTCCCCTTTCATTTCAAGCGGTAGTAAGGTATACTGTTCATAGATCGCCATGGCTGTTTTCCTGATGCGGGAGCGCATTTGGGTGTACGTCTGTTGTAAATTATCCTCTCCGGCGTCCTCGATCGCTTCGGCGTGAGTATTGATAGCTGCTGTCACAATACGATCCCAGAAGGTAGGTTCTGCCTCACTTTCCTGGGATGAAGGCTGATTCTCTGAGGTCAAGCTCTCCATATCAGTAGATAGACTGTCAGCCATCTTGGATTCGGTATCAGTCGATGTACTCTCATCAATCTCTGTATCAGTATCTGCCTCAACGGGCTCCTCGGCGTCTTCAGTCCCATGTATATTTTTCTGGTGTCGCATCATATCGTAATGTCTGGTGAACGTGCGTTCACACTCAGAACAAGTATAAGCCATGTTGACGGTTGAACGTCGACTGTGCGTGTTTTGGGAATACGCTCGCTTTTATAGACAGTAACGCCCATCAACGCTTAGCTCAACGCTTCAACGCCCTGGTGAATTAGCTCAGAAGCTCTGATTTCATGGAATTGACACCAATTCATCGAAATGCAGTGACGCCCGTCAACGCCCGTCGTTACGCCTTAACGCTCGTCTCAACGCTTTAACACACTTTCTTAATGCTTTAACGTTGTTTAATGATGCGTTCGAACAAATGTTTCTTTTGTGCTATTGCTCTGACATACGCCGCTTTCCAGTTCACGCCCGAGGTTTTCAACATCGACGCTGTTCTTTCAATTTCCATATGGACTGGGTCCTTATCCAACAATTTCATATGGGTCAGTAAGTCGACATACTGCTGACGTAAAGCCCGTCGTAGTCTGGGTGCCAATCTGTTATGGGCTAAAATTGCAGCTTCCTCTTTCGAATACCCTTTGCGTTGAAACTTGTTTCCTGTGGCCTCCAACATCCCGCCCATCTCGGCGTCCATACTTTCTTTGAACAAATCCTTCCATAGCCTCGAGTTCACATCATGTTCTTCAACCTCGGGTTGGGCCTTCACGGTTGGGTGATATTCCAGGACTGATGGTATGAAGCGGGCCCGCTGTATGGGGGTGGGCTTCTGCTGCTGCTCTGCCAGGAGTGCACTCGGCGGATGGTGTAGGGGTATAGGCCGTTGTGGTGATTCCTCGCCGGGTAACAGGTGGGTCGTCAGCCGACGATCTTCGGGGTATGGGCTTTTAAATCTACGAACAGGTAGCCGTACGGACGAATTGTCGCTTCTTGAAACGCCCACATAAAATGGTCAATGTTCTGAGGATAAATTCGACTACCAAACACACGGATTTGTGCTCTATCAATGGGATTGGAGAACAACACAAAGTATTGGCAGTTCAAGGCAATATCTCTGGACGCCTTCCCTTGAGGAAGAGATTCTGAGTCAAATAGATGACGGACAGATTTCGATGATGGGACCCTTTGGTGAATAGGTCGGCGATTTTCGAATTGTCCTTGGCCGCACTCATCAGATCATCGAGCACTACCACGTTGGTCTGCTCGGAATCGAAGTAATAGGGTTCGTCTATGTCGTGAGGAATTCCTGGAACAAAGCTCACATTCTGTAGTCGTGCAGTTTCGTAGGCGGGCTGCCATTGGCTATAACACCAAACAACACGTGTCGGAGCTGGGGTTGCCACACCTTCCTCTAAGAACTTCATCACCCAGGACGTCTTTCCACACCCCGTAGGGCCGCTCACCGTCATCGTATAAGGGTGCTCTAATACTGTCGTGTGTGACGTAGGTGTTGATCGTTCCTCGCGCGTACTTTGAATTTGCACGTTATCGGGACTCCGTTCCTTGAGATGGCTTCGCTGTATATGTCTACGTAGATTAAATGGCGTGGAAAATGACTTCGAACACAAGTGACATGCGTAAACCATGGCTCTCATCTCCACGGACACCAGGCGTATAATGAAGCTTTCACAGATGCATGTGTGTGTTTATATGCAAGAGCTCCGAGCTCGCCGAGCTCTTGGAGCTCCGGAGCTCATGGAACTCGGAGCTCCGGAGCTCCGACGCCACCACCGGGCGTTGACGGGCGTTGCTACAAGAGAACTCGGAGCTCCGGAGCTCCGGAGGTCACTTCCGCTTCCGTTCACGTGACCGGAACTGACCTTTGACCCCGGCGCATTTTGGGGCCGCCATGTTGGATCCGTCATTTTGGAACCGCCATCTTGGATATGTCCCATAATGCACCGGGTCAAAATACTCGCTTCTGATTGGACGAGAGCTCTGTGACGGATTTTAAATACTCGCTTCTGTTTGGTGTACGTCGCTAAAGGTGACCGGAACTGACCTTTGACCCCGGCGCGCAAAGGTTTCCACCGCTCCGCGGTGGAAACCTTTACACTGCGCGCCGGGGTCAAAGGTCAGTTCCGGTCACC
>JAVTVY010033856.1:0-15348 GCA_036873755.1 Hanleya hanleyi | reverse complement strand
GAAACCAGTTTGTTGCATAAGTTTTAATGTGTGTATCACGAAGTTATTAGTTCGAGTACTTAAAATCTTGTTTGATCGTCGCTATATAGCTAAAATAATGCTGAACGCGACATTATACCTTAATTCTCTCTCTCTCTATTCCCTACTATCGGTAAATACTGTATAATGTATGATCGACATGGGTTTTTTTTGCAGTTCATGGGAAATGTGGCTCTTCTTGAACACCGTAGTATATAAATCATACAAAACAAATCGTATTATTTAAACCAAGGACATCTGCTAGATGAACTTATGTGATGTAGTAAGTCAGTTTGGAGGAGATTTCTACACGATAACACACTATTGAATTACTGCAATATGTGTAGGATCTTAATTTGGCGATAATATCTCGATTAGCTTTATTTAGGCCAGTATGCATTTACCCATTCGAGATGAAAGTTTTTCATTAGTGCCAATTGCTGTACGGTACCTCTTATTGTACGCGTACAACTGAGCTGAACTGAAGCCGTATACTATTCAGAAATGTAATATTTCCTTGCCACAGAAAGGGTACATAAGTATTTCTAACGCTACCTAGTATGCCGTCAAGTTTTCAAATCGTCCACGTTATATAAAAGTGTCAGGCCATATAGGGTTATCCAGAACTACGATGTGACTGTATTTTTTCTTTTCATTTTGGGTTAAACTTCCTAAAAATTTTGTCTCTCACCTTTTCCATTATTCCAGATAAAGCTTTTCGTTAATTCCCCCTGAAACCGTTCATTGATTAAGACGTTGCAGCTTACAATTAGCTATAGTGTTTAATGGTGTTGGGGGCATAAAGCTACATAATCTGACAAGAAGTCATGTGAACCCACAATTACCAGCTGACACTAGCATGACTAGTATGCTGATTAGAGTGTACCCGAAGACCGCTAACTAAAAACGATGATTTATATCAAATACGAGTTTTCGGCACTCTCGGATGGATCGCCATTTTGGCGGATGTTTCCTCAAAACCCTTCTCGTAACATTCTAAATATTACCATTTGCATCTGTTCTTTCATCAGTCGTGTTTTTCAATGCATGTATCCACATTTCATGAAGGATACCGAAACCTCCGTGATAACCACAGTATGTTTAATGCAGATTACATTAATGCAGAATACACGAAATTTCAGTTTGAGGAATGTTTCCTCAAAAGCTTTTCTCCAACACTGTATATGCAGCTAATATTCAGACTATAGTAACCTGTAACATGGAACACGTTGTGATATATGTAGATTTTGGGGAAGTATTCCTCAAAATAATTTCTCTACCACTATGGAGCTTGTTTGGAGAAAATACTTGGATACATTCAGATGTTCATAATATCACAGTTCCATTTCTATGTTATATGGGCAACACATCATATATAAATATTTTATTTTGGGAAAGTTTTGCTTCAACTTTTAATTTTGGGGACATTTTTTTCCACAATATTCATTTTGGGGAAATTTTCCTCAAAATCTTTTCTCCAACACTGTATACGCAACTAATATTTAGACTGTAGTAACCTGTAACATGGAACACGTGATATTTGCAGATTTTGAGGAAGTATTCCTCAAAATAATTTCTCTACCACTATAAAGCTTGTTTGGAGAAAAGACTTGGATACATTCAGATGTTCATAATATGACAGTTCCGTTTTTATGTTACATGGGCAACACATCATTTCATTTTGGGAAAGTTTTCCTCCAACTTTTCATTTTGGGGACATTTTTTTCAAAATATTCATTTTGGGGAAACTTTCCTCAAAATCTTTTCTCCAGCACTGTATATGCAGCTAATATTTAGACTGTAGTAACCTGTTACATGGAACACGTTGTGATATATGTAGATTTTGGTGAAGTATTCCTCAAAATAATTTCTCTATCACTATACAGCTTAAATGGCGAAAATACTTGGATACATTCAGATGATCATAATATCGCAGTTCCGTTTCTATGTTACATGGGCAACACATCATATATGAATATTTCATTCTGGGAAAGTTTTCCTCAAACTTTTCATTTTGGGGACATTTTTTCAAAATATTCATTTTGGGGAAATTTTCCTCAAAATGATTTTCCTGTATTGTACAGCTTACTTGTATTATGTGAGGTAGAATGTGGACTACATATGCCGATGTCACATCTACATGAACAACACTGGGATATATGTAGCCTTTCAGGAATATGGCAGTGTTACATACGACACTTCACTGGCATATTTGTAAATTTTCATTGTTATTTGTAGGAAGAGATATTCGAAATTGTCTTTCTCACACTGTAGAGCTGAAGTGTGGGTTGTAGTTTACATACATTCCAATATGAAACGTACATTTGTTTCATTTTGGGGAAAGATTCCTCAAATTATATTTGTATAGCTCGTAGGTTGTATTTTGCTGATTGATATGTGTATACTTCCACTTCTGGATGAGAACCTCTCAAATTAGTTAACACTAAATATTTGATGCATTCGAATGTAATCTAAATGGGTTTAGTCTTAAGCTTGAGAATAAATGTATATGAATTATATATCAAGAGAGTCCTGTATTATTTTGGGTTTACGGGAAAGAAGAGAAAAAGAGGAATATCGAGAGAGTCCTTTATTATTTTGGGTGCGCTTTCTTATCTTAACTTAGCTAGGCTCTACCCTAGCTTTTGAATTCGACAGCCGACAATAAGGTTCCATGCTAAGCTAGCTACACCCCCCAACCCTAGGTTTTGAATTCGACAGCCGACAATAAGGTTCTATGCTAAGCTAGCTACACCCCCAACCCTAGGTTTTGAATTCGACAGCCGACAATAAGGTTCTATGCTAAGATAGCTACACCCCCCAACCCTAGGTTTTGAATTCGACAGCCGCCAATAAGGTTCTATGCTAAGCTAGCTACACCCCCCAACCCTAGGTTTTGAATTCGACAGCCGACAGTGAGGTTCTATGCTAAGCTAGCTACACCCCCCCCCACATACACACTAAGTCTAGGCTATACCTGTTTCCTATTCTGACGTGTTAAAAGCAATGAAAACTCAACGACCCCTTTGGTGCATTATGGCCGATATTGGGAGACCGTTTTGGAGTATCTTCTGAAACTTTTCTGCAACGATATGGTGTTAATTGTGACCCAAATGCTGATCAGAACATTGAAGGGGTCTTTCGTAAAAAAAAAGACGAAAAGACTTTCACAATGGAGTCCTTCTCAATAACAAAATCGCCAATAACCGTAGTTCCTGCATATATTTACTGCTGATCGTTAATTTGAACCGTGAATGCTTGACCATCTATGTCACTCCAGTTACGATTAAAAGCGTGCGATATATCAGTGAACAAAGAAGATCTCAAATGCTAAGTTTCACAACCCGTGGATAGGGGCCGAATGAACGCTGTTCCACATGACTCCGTATTGTAATTTATCCTATCTAGCCGGAAGCAGTTACGCCGACTGTTCAGAAAATGAAGAGAATCATCCGCCAATTTGTCCAGAAAAATAATTCCAGACCCATTTCGCGTGGCATTAATATCACCAAAACTCAAGTATATATGGAATAGTAACGTGTACTAAGCCGACAAATCTAATGTCTGGCATGAATGCTTGTTTCTCGGCCAAGTTGTCCATGGTGCTGTCGAGACATGATGACAATATCGTCTTATCAGTGGGTATGCTTCTGTCCAAATGATTCCAAAGACTTTTGCAGGAATATACTCTCATCTCACACTTGGATTGTCATTCCATTTGATCGCCATTGAGACCCAGTGTCCATGAATGATCAGCAATATCAGCGAACAAATACTGGTCTCTCACAGTCTGTGCAACCAATGATCGCCATGGTCAGTTGATTTGTCCCTCTTAACGTCTGCGATTTGCTGAAACAGAATGAAACGGAAATCCGTTACATTGTCTTTCTGATAACATGTTAAACAGAGAAATATATCCACAGAAAATGAAAACCAGCTCCTGCAGATGGGTTGAAGTGCGTGTGTTGGGGGGGATGCGGGGGAGGTGACACTAGTTTTGTAACTAACTTGTGTATTGCACAAAGTCAAATATTTCAAAAAGAATTAAAGCATATGTAACACTGACCATTCCTTTCAAGGATGATTAACTGCCAATCAATGACATCCGGAAGTTGACTTCTTTCCTTCATCATGCCTCTAGTCCTTCCAAGTTAGATGGTCACTGGTTAGCTGACGGGCATCGTTATTGTTGGTCTTCAGTCTATCTGCTCCAGCATGTCATCTTCCGTATCCGTCCGTGTGCGAATGCCAAAGGTGAATTGATAGATACAGCGAATTGGCGCGTATTGCTATGATGAGTTGATATTGTCGTTGGTGGCAGCCTCACGAGTTGGCAATGCCTCTCCCCGCATGAAACCGAACCAACATATAAAAATAAACAGGTAAATATTAGAAACATGGTTAAAAAAATACATCGTATTAACAACTGCTAAATTCACTTTGAAATTTCTTCACTTGGAAGCGAACCAAAATTTTACAAACTTAATGCAAATTCGTCATTTTAGAACGGATTTCTAAAACTAGGAAAGATCGGGTATTGATTTGCATAAACAACCATTATCTATGAGTCCGTAGTTTTTCAGCGTTCAAATGGCCCCTAGACGGTGTTTTTGTTAGCTACGATCGGGTTTTGCTGTGCGTGTACCATATTTTATCAAAAAAAAATTAAAGTTTTGTGGCGCTACATATTTTCCACAGGGTCGAATATTGTATCTAGGATTGAATCTTGACTCAAATACCAACCGTTGAACGGCTTCTCGTGAAATGACAGTAATGCATCGATGGCATACGCACTTCACTGGTCAAGCTGGTATCTGATTATATTTCTACCCCACTTTCATTTATAATGAACCTATCTTTTGCTTCCGGAGAAGTACCAGATGTCCTCAAAATTGCGAAGGTGACTCCAGTATTTAAATCCGGAGATAATACAATTTTTTCGAATTATAGACCTGTATCTGTTTTACCGTGTTTCAGTAAAATCCTTGAAAAACTTGCCGTATCATCGATGCTGGATTTTTTAGAGTATAACGATATAATATTCAAGGATCAATATGGATTCAGAACAAACCATTCTACTTCACACGCTGCATTTTCATTGTATGACGCACTTATCACTGCAAAGGAATCTAAATATTACAGTCTGGTTACTTTTTTAGATCTGTCAAAAGCTTTTGACACGGTCAAACATGACATTTTACTTGCTAAGCTTGAACATTACGGCTTCCATGGCATGTCAAATAAATGGTTCGACAGTTATTTACAGGGCCGATTACAAAAAGTAATTTTTAACGGATCAATTTCTGAGGCCTTGACAATTTCGTGCGGAGTACCCCAGGGCTCTATACTTGGACCAATCCTTTTTCTGATTTACATAAATGATATAAGCAATATAAGCAACATATTGAAAATATTGTTATTTGCAGATGACACAAGTTCTATATATTCCTCTGAGGATCTTCAAAAACTTTTTGAAACAATGTCTACAGAATTGGAGAAGATACATCAGTGGTGTTGTGCTAACAGGCTATCGCTAAATTTAAAGAAAACAAAGTGTATGCTTATAAAGCCTAACACTAAACTTGTTAGAAATCGGGACTCTACTTTACCTTCCTTGTTTATAACTGGCACAGAAATTGAAATTGTTCAAAGCTTCAAATTCTTAGGTGTGTATTTTAACAACAAACTGAATTGGACCTCGCACATTGATTATATTTGCAAGAAGGTTTCAAGAAATATAGGCATAATTAACCATATTAAAACATCAGTCAATAAGACGACTCTTTATATTTTATATTATTCTCTAATTCTGCCATACATATCCTACTGCAATTTGCTCTGGGGAAATACGTATCCCACGCACCTGAAACCTTTGACTATACTGCAAAAACGGGCGTTACGTGTGATAACCCTATCTTCAAAACAGGAACATACGGAACCCCTTTTTAGAAAGCTCAAAATTCTGAATTTAAACAAGTTCAACGTGTACTCTTCGCTTCTGCTTGTTCATAAATTCTTTTACTGCCCTGGTCGTTTGCCTGTGAGTCTTCGCCATATCTTTACTAAGCAATCAGCAATACATCATTATCATACTAGGGGACATGGTCTTAAATTATATCGACCATTTTATCATTCCAATTTATCCTTTCATACTGTCACAATTCTGGGACCTTGCGAGTGGAATAAATTACCATCCTGCATTCAATCAATTGAATCTATATCGCTGTTTAAAACGAAGGTTAAAGAACATCTTATTAATAACTGATTCGGTTTCACGTCAATATTATGTAGCGCGTATAGGTTTATTTCTTTAAAGTGATCGTGGACCCTCAGGTAGAGAGTTTCGATCAAATGAGGGACCACTGGAAACAGTGTCAAAATGAGGCAATATATATTTGATATGCATTAAAAATGTGTCTTTTAGTTTGATGTTTCACTTCGTCTGAGGGTTTACGTTCACAAATAATTATCAAATTGTCGTTTTTATATACACGTTTACTATACATGGGATAGAACAAGCCTTTTGGCTTTATTCCCGCCAGTTGTAATGGAAATATATGTTTGCTCATGTTTGAAGTTATATATGGTGAAATAAAAAAATCAAATCAAATCAAATATGTACGGAGGATCCTTCGTCTTCGTTTTGTAGTATTTTTATTTTATTTATTTTTTTGCACGTGTCGTCATTGGGTACAGAAAGGGAAGACAAATTTATATAATTAGGAACAGATTCTAATTCTGTTCTGGTTACTGGGCTAGTTTGAGATATCTCTTTTAAGATACCATGCTCGAAAATAGTAAGATGGTACAATGCTTAATACTGAAGGAATCCGGTCCACGTAGTAATGTTGAAAATTCGAAAGTGTCTGAATCCTGATTAGCTCCCTTAGATCGAAACATGCAGTAGTCTACAGTTGTCGAGTTGTGACGTTGTGTCATAAGAGTGACGTCCCTTCATGTAGCCGACCCGCCGGCAGATGAAAGGGTGGGGCAGTTCACTTGCAACTGCATGGACTAAAGAAAACTGATTCAAAATTTGAAGAAATACATTTTAATTCCGAATTATTTGAACTCCTTGATATGGAAGGTGAAGGTATGGATATTCTCTGTAATATATAGAATATGCCCCACCGTTTGATCCGCCGACTCTTGTGATGCGACGTCACATCTCGGGAATACCATATTAATTTGAAGCGTAACCTGGATTTTCGAATCGGACCAAAAAGGTATCTTGCACAACTATGTACCTGTGTACCAAATTTCGGAAAGATCCATGAAATATTTTCTGAGAATTCACGATAACTACGTTTCAAGGGGAAATTCAAGATGGTCACCTGGTGGCCATATTGGATTTTCGAATCGGACCAAACAAGGTATCTTGCACAACTGGGCAACAAGGGGAATCTGTGTACCAAATTTGAGGAAGATCCATGCAGTACTTCTTGAGAAATCACGATAACAATGTTTCATTGGGAAATCCAAGATGGGCGCCTGGTGGCCATATTGGATTTTCGAATCGGACCAAAAAGGTATTTTGCACAACTAGACCCCAAGGGACCTATGTACCAAATTTGAGAAAGATCCCTGCAGTACTTGCTGAGAAATGACCTGTTGGCCATATTGGATTATCGAATCGGACCAGAAAAGGTTTCTTGCAAGATCCATGCAGTAGTTCCTGAGAAATCGCAATAACAAAGTTTCATGGGGAAATCCAAGATGGCCGCCTGGATAATGCAGTACTTCCTGAGAAATGACGATAAAGTTTCATGGGGAAATCCAAGATGGCTGCCTGGTGGCCATATTGGATTTTCGAATCGGACCAGAGAAGGTATCTTGAACTAGACCCCAAGGGGAACCTGTATACCAAATTTGAGAAAGATTCCTGAGAAATCGCAATAACAAAGTTTCATGGGGAAATCCAAGACGGCCGCCTGGATCATGCAGTACTTCCTGAGAAATCGCGATAAAAAGGTTTCATGGGGAAATCCAAGATGGCTGCCTTGTGGCCATATTGTGTTATGGCCAGGTATCTGACAAAAGGTATCTTGCACAACTAGACCCTGTGTACCAAATTTTATAAAGATCCATGCAGTAGTTCCTGAGAAATCGCGATAACTAGGTTTCATGGGGAAATCCAAGATGGCCGCCTTGTGGCCCTATTGGATTTTCGATTCGGACCAGAAAAGGTATCTTGCACAACTAGATCTGAAGGGGAACCTGTGTAACAAATTTGAGAAAGATCCATGCAGTACTTCATGAGAAATGACGATAACAATATTTCATGGGGAAATCCAAGATGGCTGTCTGGTGGCCATATTGGATTTTCGAATCGGACCAGAAAAGGTATCTTGCACAACTAGACCCGAAGGGGAACCTGTGTACCAAATTTGAGAAAGATCCATGCAGTAGTTCCTGAGAAATCGCGATAACAAGGTTTCATGGGGGAATCCAAGATGGCTACCTGGTGGCCATATTGGATTTTCGAATCGGACCAGAAAAGGTTTCTTGCACAACTAGACCCAAGGGGAACCTGTGTACTAAATTTGAGAACGATCCATGCAGTAGTTCCTGAGAAATCATGATAACAAGTTTTCATGAGGAAATCCAAGATGGCTGCCTGTTGGCCATATTGGATTTTCGAATCGGACCAGAAAAGGTATGTTGCACAACTAGACCCCAAGGGGAACCTGTGTAACAAATTTGAGAAAGATCCATGCAGTAGTTCCTGAGAAATCACGATAACAAGGTTTCATGGGGAAATCCAAGATGATTGCCTGGTGGCCATATTGGATTTTCGAATCGGACCAGAAAAGGTATCTTGCACAACTAGACCCCAAGGGGAACCTGTGTACCAAATTTCAGAAAGATCCACGCAGTAGTTCCTGAGAAATCGCGATAACAAGAATTGTTTACGGACGGACGACTGACTGACTGACTGACTGACGGACCACGGACGAAAAGCGATTTGAAAAGCTAAAAATGTGCTTCCAGGCCATTTTTTTGTAGTTTTGAGGCATCTATAGGGAAATTATGACACCTCAAACTAAAACGATTCTTGGTTCTTTCACATAATCAAAATTCCTAAGAAATTGCGTGAAAATATAATTTTGGTTCGAAGTATATATTTTGTATGCCCTACCAGAGAATATCTTCCCAAAAAAGGTCTCAAAATAGCAAAATAGGCCAGGAAGCACAGTTTGATCAATCATAGATCCATTCCATACAACGGGAGATCGTAATTTTTTCAGTAAAAAGAAAATCAGTTTTGGATCGAAAAGAATAATCGGCTGTAACACACAAGGGAGTTTTTTGAATGCACATGTGAAGACCACTTTGAAAATGATGTGATAGACGTCAGGCACATATAGTAATAACGCTACAAACCTCCAAGGACAATCGAAACACGCGTCATTGTAAGAGCTGCTTCTGGTCGCTTCTCGCCGAGATAACGCCCGATTGTGAACGCACATGCAGAACTGATTCCAATCGGTATCTGAAATATATAGTTTATGCAATAATATTATTCCAGCGTTGACAAGATCAATCAAATCTGCACCTCGGCGAGAGATGTATACGCCATTTGCAGATCCATTGCTATAACAAAAAGTGGTATAGATCCGTACTGTGCCGTATTTGAAATCATCTTTCGTGTCGTACAGATGGCTATGCGCTTGAGCACAGGCTCTCAGAAACAAGAGTTTTGAGAGGATGGTGTGGTTTTAGGTTGAAGCATCGAAATATGGGTCTCTATACATGACCCCATGCTTTATTTTTAGCATGGATTTTGAATCGTCCGGCAAAGGTGTCAAAGTACACAAATTTAATAATTTGACGACGGGAATATATAGAGCGACACTTGTAGAATATGCTGGTGTTTTTTGTTTGTAGGTAAACCGATTATTTCGCGTTTCACCAAAAGTGGCGTGTATAAATATAAAGCATGGGGTTATGTATATGAGACCCCATATTTCGATACTTCAACCTAAAACTACCCAGCCACACTCACAAACTCTTGTTTTAAGGGTCAGCCTTTTCCACTTAGATGGCGTACTTTTTGAAGTTGAGATCCAGAGTCGAATCTGTAACAAGAGAGACGATACCGATTCCGATATCGTCAAAAATCGTCAGTCGCCTGATTACAGACGCAGGAATTATTTGTGGAAGACGGCTTCCCCATGAATGTCCCATCAAATAGCTTCTTCGGTAACATCAGTTCATCGGTATAGTAACAACATGACCTTGTCTTTATGTGGGGGAATGTAAAAAATCGGGGAACCCATAACAATACCATTTGAAATCTGTTAGAAGCTAGAGATGTGATTGTAATCTATTTCCTGGTCATATTGGAATTCAATTCATCAAAATATCTGAGACACACATTTACCAAGATATTGCGCCTTAAAGATTTCTCTTTTATATGGGGCTTCTGTGATACCGGTACATATTTACCATAATTCGTGATATATATATATATATAGATCACTAAATGGAGCTCACGGGTGTGTGGAGAGGAATTGTACCCAATCCGCGAGGGGCCCGGAACATGAAAAATTTATGTGATCCGATCGAAGCTATATAGCTAAAATATTGCTGAATGCGATGTAAACTTAATTTATCAATTAAGTAATTAATTAATTCTTAATTGTTGACGCAATCACGGAAACCTGTGATTCGTGATTACAAATTCCATATATCAGATCATTTCTATGGCTCCTCAACTGGACCGAAGAATCAGTGTCTCGTTGCTATAGCAACAAGGCCTGCAACTACCGCGCGTGTACGAATACGCGTTTGTATTGGATTTTGCAGGATCAAAACCAGTTTTAAAATAATCCCGACTTCTATATTGATGAACACAAAGAATCGAATTGATTCGGCATTAACTTTAGTAAACCCTAATATAAACCGGGTGACAGTCCATTAGGATATTACACTTCGTTGGCCTAAATATGTGATTAGGAGATTTTATATTACAAGCGCATTTTCGTACGTTCGAATCCTATACCCCAGGCTATAGTTATACTTATTAACCACATTTAATTTGGTAGATAGTGGATGTGTAAACCGGATCAGAACAAATGAACATCAATCCTGGACTCTCATTAAAATTGAAGTTGAACCTTTGTAAATAGATATGTCACGATAATATCGGCAAGTGCAATGAAGCGTGACTCCCTGCCTGATTTGCGGTTCGTTCTTCTGGTCTCTTTCTATATCTTCAGCACAGCAAATATTCTTAATCAATGAAAACTGGACCATTTCCGACCTGAAGTTGCCAAAATTACTATAAATATATTAAGTTCCATTATATCATAATGGTTCTTTATTGAATAGTAGGATAATTTGATCCATATTTTCCATATATACACCAGTTATCAATATTAAAAAAAACCCTCCCCATACTGAGAAAAGAAGAAAGAAACCAGAAGAACGAACCACAATTCATGCGGGGAGCCATTCGTCGATGCACCCGCCGCTGCTGTCCGGGCAGATCTACTCTCCTAGACCAAAGATTAACTTTAATTTAGTGCAAGACGCGATTGCAGAAAGTTGTCAGCCTCGAACGGCTTCTCCTTATCATCCAATCTATATTCATACGGATATTATAAGATCTCTCCCACTTGGCTCCCTACAAGTGACGAAGGTGATACTACAATGGACCACTCCGAAACGCTTTGCGCTGATAGTAAGAGATTAACCACAAATAGCTCTCGTATTAACACCAGGAACGTGTGAAGGAAACGTGAGTCCATACTCTCGCACTGGCTGTGACAGCAATCTGTCACAATATAATTTCCAGCAATCTGACGAATGTATCTGACGTATTGGATTAGAACCAATACGTATTGATTTAGAAATAATTTCAGCACACACACGACTTCTTCTCTTTGACACGAGGAAGACAATATTATCACGGGCTAAATGACATTAGGGCATGGCGGAACCTAAATTCTATTTAGTGACAACTTAAAACGTCAACTGTCAAAGTTACCTGAAAACCTTGCAAAACTAACAAGAACAAAAGTCACTGCAGTCACTTTATGCAAGTTTTATTGTGCATTTTTGTTACAAATTAGGTTTCTCATATGTTTGGCCGATGCCATAGTGAAGAGGTTCATATGTCACGCATGTGATCTCACACATGGTTCACGTAAGGTGTAATTATGCCTGCTGTGAAATACGAGATGGGTTTTGAAGATTTACACTCATCTATATCTTTTGAATATACAATACAGATTGGTAATAATTATAGAATTGACAGATCTCGTTTTCAATGTATAGATATGCAATACATGCATGTATGTTAGAATATGTTCAACTTAGAGGGGCGTAACTTCCTGACCAGTTTGAATGTACACGGCACGGATTCTCTAGATTTCTTTAATTGACCGAGCAAATGAGGTTGGCCTTCCAGTCAGTCTCTAGTTTGTTTCATCCGGACAGGATGCCTGTGAATTTTAACTGCCAATGGTATCAATAGAATACACAAGTAACTGTGCATGTAGAGATTATTGATTTGCGATTTTAAATACAATGCTCGGAGATAGGCAGTGTCATTTTCCTTAGGGCAAAGGTTTTGTTTGTTTAACTGCATATAAGAATGACTATACTGTTTATAGTCAGATTATTAACATCACCTCTCTCTTGAAGCACAGGCGCGTTCCATTGTAAAAAGAAGAGAATTAAGATTTGTCTCCCTTGAACATGGCTGTTCGTTGTAAAAGAGCCATTACACGAATGCTTATGGAAATTGCTTCGCATATTGACCTCTGCACCGCGGTCGACGTCTCCAGTGAATAAAACAACGGTTTATCTTTGAAACAGTGTCTTGTCTTGTGAAATACTTTAAAGGCGACTTTAGGATCGTGCTTTGAAGCGTTTCCCAGTCATGGTTTATATGAAGAAGATCTCCCTCGGGTTGAAAGAGGTGACAAGCCCATAACATCACGCAACCCGTATAAAAATTCATACTGTGTAACAGTGAAGCCCATTGAGGTTCAAATCAAATGGTATGACATGCAAGATCTATGGCGTTACGTTTCGTAACTTGTGTCTAATTCCGCTTAACCCGGGGCTGGGGGCCGTATGAACCCATGTACTTCAAGATCCTCATGGTACTCATATGAACAGTCACAATCAAAGCGTGACTGAGATACATCATTCTGTAGATGACGACTTTACAACGAATGGATTAATATTATGGATTAAGAATACTGATCAGCGATACGGATTTGATATTTTTGGAACATCATGATGTCTTGTCGGCATCATTGAAAACTGTTGACCGCTTCTCTTTTGCAGGAAACAAGCCTATGTTTATGTATACTATGACTGTCTTTTTGAATTTGGTGGTAATACTGTTATATGGAATATGGAATAGGTCTTTGGATTATGGACGCGGATATTCTCTAATGGACGACGGCTGAACTATGAATAACGGACCAGACGCTTGTAATTCACTTGACTCACTGCTATACGTCCTGATCCAAACACAGGACTGTGAACATTGAATCATCATATTACACTTTCCTAATTAATTTAAAGTAGTTGAGTCATTGAAGCGTACAAAGATCGAGCGGGAGGTCCTGGGGTCATGCTGAGTCATACTTAAGACTTAAAAAAGTGAAACTTGTTGTTTCCTCCCTCGAAGCTCAGCATTAAGAGGATAGATCAAAGACTGGTTGGCCCGGTATCAGGATAATGTGACTGGGTGAAGTATCACGTCTGCCTACGACATGGCGCTTCAATGATGCAGTATAGAAAATGGCAATATTGAGACCGTTCTGTCGGATGTAGGCACACCGTCGTGATATTCTTGAAAGAATGTTGAAGACGACGTTAAGTCGCATTCATTCACTCATTCACGCAACCACTCGCTCAATGCAGTTGACCGTTTCTGTACCAAGATGTGTTATGTATTGAATCAGAGTGTTATAATGTACAACAGCAATAACTACTGCATGTTAACACTGACTATCACCGTGTTATATATAACATGTTATGACAGAGAAACAATATCTCACCGATGCGTAGATGGTCCAAATCTGGTAGAGGATTGAGTTAGCCCCTAATTCCACAGCTCCAAGAATTCCTGAAACATAATTGAAGAAAGATGGGATTGCATTTACCATATTTCATGTCAAATAAAACAGGTTACGGAGCCTCTCATATTTGTGAGAGACAATGTAGCCGGACAGGAGAGAGCACCCATCATGCACCGCCAGGCGAGTAGTATCATGCCGTAAAACCTACACTTATCGTGAGGTGACGACATGCAAGACGTTATCAGTAGTAGAGAACGCCCAGAGAAAGGGCAGAGGGCAGGGGCGTGTTTGGGCGAGATATGGGCCATTCAAGGTCCAAATGGGTCATGCAGGGTGTCGTGCTGAAGCTCACATGATGTACACGACGACTGGAGTAGCTTGTTCTGGAAGTGACGTCATGGTGCGCATGTGCACTGGAGGAGTAGTGAAGAAGAATGGCATTTTCGGGCGTGTTTGAACGATCTACGGGCCGCAATGGATCTCAAGGTGTCGCGCAGGGCGTCATCTAGAAGCTCTTGTTGTGTATAGTCATAAAGTGTCCTGTTCAGGGTGTGACTGTTATCGTAATTGTGACATCAGTAGCAGAGAAAGCGCAGTTCGGGTGGAAAGTGCGTAAGTTTTGTTCAGTTGTGTGCAAAGCGGAAAGGCTAGGTAGACCACACTGGTCCATTGTTGGAGTGAACGTTCTCGTTGTGTACAGTCATATAGTGTCCTGGCCATGATGTGACGTCATTCAGCGCATGCGCAGGCAGAGAGCACATAAGTTGTGTACTAGGCGTCTACGAAGCTATAAACGTCCCAAGCTCATTTGATAGCCTTACGAGCATTGGTGTACACTACTTCATAATGACGGAGCGTGTCGTGCGCAAATTTTATCAGTGTTACACCCGGAGTCTTTATCTACGTGAATGATATTCTTCTTTGCTCAATTGTCTCGAGTGAATGGATCTACGATACTCGATGTTCACCTTGAATCAGTCTATGGTCCGCCTTCGTATATGCCCTGCCGGATATGAACGGTGTGCTTGTCAAGAACACACTTCTCACATCTCCCTGGAAGCTGGAAGTGTGACCTTGTCGTTAGGCAGTACCCGTACACGTGATACAACATGCATAATTTTACGGCGTGGTACGGAGGGCAGCACTTCGAGGGTAAAAGTATCTTTCCCTTGCCGGATTACTTGAGCATGGAGTACGACGACTGGAACCGGACGTTCTTGGTGATCATGAAGAGTAACGAGACCATACGGTTCAGCTAGATGCTGAGCGGGGGGGGGGGGGGGGG
>JAVTVY010033855.1:0-14548 GCA_036873755.1 Hanleya hanleyi | reverse complement strand
CCGGTTTCGCTGGTGGCTGGTGTTCTCAGTTGGTTAAGTAACGTGCTGACATAGGCTACGTCGTAAAACACACCTCCGTACAGCACACTCAGCAGGGTTAGCACTAGCATCACAAAGCCCACTTGCGCTTTGCGCGTTTTGGGAGACGCTGTGTTCAGAGACAGCTGCTGTTGGTCCATAGCACTGTGGTCGGACGTGGAATGAAGGAGGACGGCAGTGGTGTCTGGCTTTATAGTCGTTTCACCTGGTTGGCAGCGACCCAGGAATTGAAGGAACTGGGCCAGCCTTGCCATTTGACGAAATGAAACAGTTTGCCACGTCGACGTTCCGTTTTCAAAATCTGCTCCACCGTGTAGTAGCCTTGCTGTGTTTTTACGACAGGCTGTAATTCCGTCTCGTAAAACGTCCCTAGCAACGGTTCCCTTGAAGATCTTCCAGTTCATAGACTCGCTGCTGTCGGGGTAGGCGCCGTTTAATCAGGAAGTGCTCATCGCTCCAGTTGGGCAAGTAACTTTTCTCGAACTTGCCTTTGACTTTACTGATCCGTACAGGGTCCCCGACCTTGTACACCGCCTTCGTCGTTCGCTGCGATGGCCTGGGGTACAAGACACGCCGGACTTGGGCTTCATTGCTTTGGGTCACGGTAATGGGGGCTCTCTCTATACTCCGGTGATAGGCTCGATTGTAACCCCTCACCAGTTTCGGGAGAACATCGATGTACCGCCTTGTATTCTTATAGGTGAAATATTAATACATGCGGCCTTTGAATGTCCTGTTGAACCTTTCCACCACGGAAGCCTTGGTCTCGTTGTACGTATGGAAGAAAAACACCTTCTGGGCTTTCAGAAACTGTTGGAACGGTCTGCTGAGGAATTCCGTGCCTTCGTCGGTTTGCAAATACAAAGGTTTGCGCCCGGTCTTGAAGATGTCTTTGAACGCCGCTATGAGATTCACCCCCGTTTTCGTCCGGATGGGTATCACCCACGCATACTTGGATAGGATATCGATGCACGTCAAGATATACCGATTCCCATCGTTGTGTTTGGCAAAGGCGCCCATATCGACCAAATCCGCTTGCCACTGGGCATCTATTCCTCCCACGATGACCCGGTTCCGTAGAAAATGGCGACGGACAGATCGATGTAAGGTATAGGTGTCTTGTTTTCTTAACCAATCTCAGACTTGGGCACGTTGTATCCCCTGGGGTTTGGGCGCTCGATAGAGAGCCGACAAGGCACTATAGGCCGCCGGACTGTCGGGACTGTAGTATAAGCTATCCAACACCTTCTCCCAGCGCTTCATGGTGACAAATGATGATGGACCCTGGCTCTATCGTTTATTTATAACGGGTATATCTTGGGCCGGAGTTTCTTTCTGATTTTCTTCGTTGGCTTCCACGGTGTCCATGGTAAATGACCAGTCCAATTCGTCTGATGACCGCTTGATAATCACTTGATCCACATCTACTACGGCATCTTCCAATGCAGACCATAGATCAGGGTGACGGGTAAAATGCACTGTACCCCCATCTAGCCGAGCCAATTGAGCAAAGAAAGGGCCGCGTCGGATGTACACATCGTGACACAAGTGGATGAGGTCGCCGTCCAGTTCACCAGACAATACCCGTTTGAATTTGATCCAGCCCGCCCGGGACAGACGAATGTGAGCCGGGCACGGTTGTGTAGGGTCCGCATGACAGATGTCTCCCACCACCTCCTCCATGATATCGACCTTATCCGCATACACGTGCAGGAAAACCTCGGGGGTCAAGCTGAGATACGCCAGTATTATATGCTCCGTCATGGTCAGTACGTGAATGGTACCAGATTTGACTGTCTCTCGTATTTATAGGGAGAACTCCGTGAGATCAAAGGATCAGGTGGTCCTGTCACTGGGCTGACTGAGTCTAGCCGGGTAATCAATGGCCTCGTCGTCGGGTTCATGGCTAGACAGTTCTTCATTGGGTTCTGCCGCCGCTTCACTCAGGGCACGAGCCCACTCCAACTGAACAGCTGACCGTTCGTCCGGTGTAAACAGCTGGTCCACGATAGGTACCACTTTCTCGAAGGCTATCCACAGATCGGGGTCTAGGGTGAAGCCTCGCGTAGGGTCTTGGTAGCGGCCCAGGCGTGGGAAGAAGGTTGCACGGTATACGTAGATGGCATTGTCTTTGTGGATGACGTGTCCATCGAGCTCGCCGCTCAACACCCGTTTAAATTTGGTCCAGCCGTCACGGTGTAGCGTAACCGTATTCGATACGGTCTCAGCGGGCGACCAGCAAACATCTCCACGGTCTTCCACGAGGGTGACTTTATCTTCATAGACGTGTAACCCCACCCGGGGTGTAAGGGGCAGGATGGCTCGTAGGACGGGTGACATGCTTGATCCAATGACGATCGGTGAATGACACACACTCTGTCTGACCCTCGTATTTATAGTGTCAATGCCATAGCGCCAGGGTCAATAGGGCACAGACTAGTGTGAGGCCAACCAGCCGGCGCTGGTTCCGGCGTGAGCGCTCCTGGTCCATAGCCCGAGCATCAAGGATGGCTGTCATAGTCCAGTAGTGGTGAGTGATGGCACACCTCTCCATCGAGTGCACTCTGTCGAGGACCGCTTCTGTGAACTCGTTCAGGATCTGGCGTCGCCCCTCGTTGTCGTCGCCATCTGCAAACATGGACCGGACCACTGCTCGGTAACCCGTGAGTGAATTAACCACGGTGGCATGCTGTAAAATGCGAGTCGCATAGGGCTGGATCTCCGCCATGGCTCTGCAACCGTAGAAATGAAAGTGTGTGATCCAGAGAGACGTGTTTTATAGACCAGATGTAGCTCTACGGGTGTAGTCCGTGATACGTACTATTCTGATGGGTTAGTCCAAAAAATGGAGCAACAACAACAACACAGATTACAGGTCAATCCTTTTTATTATGCGTGAACATCATAGGAATGCATGTACTGACCTGTCTGTGTGGGTTTCCCACAATGGCGTTCACCTTCGTGTCGTTTCGGGTACGTCCGTGTCTTTTCGTTAAAGTCCGTGTATTTTCGGTAAAGTCCGTGCCTTTTCGGATCGGTGACGTCCGTGTCTATCATCCGGGTACTTCGCGTCTGCGCAATGCGGCTCAGTCGTACACCAGTACACCAGTTTCGATCCTCGACTTGGGGTAGAGTGTGCTAAAAATAGATTACCAGCTAGCGTGCTATAAAAGGGAAGCGGCCTTGCCGTTTCATCAGACACTCTGTCAACCACCAAGATGTTCACTTGCACAACTTGCCAGAAGCAGTTTACTCGTCTAGATAATTTACGACGCCACGAGGCCTCCACCCACAACGATGCACGGTATACTTGTATAACCTGCGCACGGTCATTTAATCGGGAGGATGATTTACTGCGCCACGAACGTTCATTCCACGAGGGCGCGACGGAACAATGTAAGGATTGTGGTCAACTCTTCAAACGACGCAGTCAGTTAAGACGGCATCAGCGTTTGATTCATGTCCCGTCTCCACGGTTTTGGCGACAACTTCCTACTGAAGAGGAGCCGCGGAAGGTGAGACCCAGTGAAGATAAGCCCGGGGAGACGAACGCCACTGGTGATGCGATGACGGAGAGCCCGCCTATACCCACAGTTGGGAAGAGCCTGGATTTCCAACCGGACCCCACCGTTACGGTTTCGAGTCATACGCCATACATCGAACATTTTCTGGACGAGCCCATAAATGTTCCTAGCGATCTCTTACCCGAATATGATCCAGAGAGTGACATCTCTCGGCGCCATTGGACCATGACACGGCACTGTTTCCACCGTCATCGCCCCATTCAAGATATCTACAATTTCCCACTGACCAAGCTCACCCGTCTACGCAGCTACGTGGAAACCATCTTCAATGACCAACCTACGGCCTTCACATTAAATGTAGCATTTGGGTACATCTTATGCCATAAGATGACGGATGAATTGCGCTATTTCTATTCCAGTGCCCTCCACCCAGTGTACGACCAACCGTTTACCATCAATGACCGGAGGTCACTAGAGATGATGCTGGACCAAGTGGAACAATTGGATGTCTTGGGATGGGCCCAGCAACAACGACCCAACACCAAGTGGACAGTGAAGAGGGTGACCAATGTTACGTTTTTCCTTACCAAGGTGATACACCACTGCCATGGGTTGAATGCGTCACTCGTGCACGGATGAATACCATAACATGTCGTACGTACTCTCTATGTCTACATGCTGATCATTGACTTGAGCTCAGTAAACATTAAATGTGACGGTGCGTTAAAACATGGTGTTTGATATTTCAATTTTGTTTTGCTGTGAACATACTAAACATACCCAGGGCGGCTCCCCCAGCCTGGGTATGATGTAACATTGGGGATAATAAACTGTATGAACATTGCTGAACTTGTCGTTATTCATATTGGACCGTCTGACCTGGAGGTGACCTTTGACCTTTTGACCCGCGCGCGCGGGCACTGCCGGGGATGACGCGCGCGCTGCGGCCGGAGAACCCGCGCGCGCTGCGGGGCGCCGGGGCGGGGGCGGGAAAACACCCCGGAGGGTTGAACGTTGGAACTCTTCTGGGTTTGGAGGTAGTTTTAGTGGAAACCGGAAGTGACGTCACAACCCCCACGTGACCTGCGCAGCAGAATGGAAACGACACCCTAGTGTAACCCCCTCACCTAGGCTTCACATGGATACCTCACTCGATCCCATCGGCCCATGAGAAACCCCGCTCGAGCCCAAAACGTCTATGTTCATACCCTTGGGCCACCGCGCATGCGCAGAATGGTGACAACGCTCAAGCCGCTAGTCCAGTCAGATGCCCCTTCACGAAAGCTTCACTTTGATACCTCATATGACCCCACTGGACCAATAGTGGCTCCCCTAGATCCCGAAACGTCTATTTCCATACCCTTGGGCCACCGCGCATGCGCAGAATGACGCTATTTCAAACCCACTAGTCCAGTCAGATGCCCCTTCACGAATGCTTCACTTTGATACCTCATATGACCCCATTGAACCATTAGGGGCTCCCCTAGCTCCAAAACGGCTATTTTCATACCCTTGGGCCACCGCGCATGCGCAGAAGGCCGCTATTTCAACCCGCTAGTCCAGTCAGATGCCCCTTCACATAAGCTTTACTTTGATACCTCACTCGACCCCATCGGACCAGTAGTAACCCCCTAGACTCCAAAACGGCTATTTCCATACCCTTGGGCCACCGCGCATGCGCAGAATGACGCTAGTTCAACCCCACACCCAGCCCATCAGATGCCCCCTCACATAGGCTTCACATTGATACATCACTCGACCCCACTGGACCAGTAGTAACTCCCCTAGCTCCAAAACGGCTATTTCCATACCCTTGGGCCACACGAGTTGTCTCCCTTGCGTCAGTGTGTGCAGATGGCGCTATGGTTAGGATCGACGCCGTGATGTGGAAAGGGCGTCCCCACACCATCCTGGATCCGCCATTTTGTTGTTGATTTTCTGCGGAGATACACGGGACAATAAACGCTCGACCCTAGGGTGGTACAGATGCTAGACTGATCCTATTAACATGGTACAACACCTATAGATTATGTTTATTATTATTATATGGCTTAGAGGGTTTTTTGAGGGTAATGTGAGGGGTTTTTTCTCCCCGTGACCTCCCCACCGCCTCCTTTGCTCCCTTGCGCCGCCATTTTGACCACCCCACCCCACAGCCGCCATTTTGGACACACACGCCGCCATTTTGACCACCCCACCCCACAGAACGCCGAGCCAGTGACGTCATATGCAAATTTCTGAGGTCAAATTTTACTCGCTTCTGATTGGCTGTCACCTCCTCGTTTCCTCCTCAAATTATGCAAATTTCTGAGGTCAATAGGGTTCAATTGAGGTTTACTATACTACTCTCGGCACTTTCATATAGATTAGTTCCGGCGGGTATTATTCAACGGGGGCTATAATCTTTGTGAATTTTTTTTTTTCGCTTCCCTTCGTGCATTAAATAAGGTATTGTCAGCTTCAATTTACAACGAGACACTCCTCGTAAGACCTATCTCAGGAACCAATCCGCACTGGGAGTGGATGCACAGCTCGACCGCAAGACGCTTGGCAAATATAAAGTTGCATGTGATCTTGAAATATGTCGATATTCAATGACTGAATGATGGATTGATTGATAAAGGGACAGCAGATGTAATTCAAGTTAAAATGAAGGTTATTTTACGGACGTAATTCTTTGTATATTCGTGTTACCACATATCATTTTAAGCATACAAAGTTCAAATGATTGTGATGGAAAAAACTTACAAATATCGAAAAAATACGGTATAGCCAAGACATAACTAACGATAGCTTATGTTGTTACTGGCTATTTATTCATCCTAATTGTTTTAAAAGATTTTTGTTGTGTTTCTCAGCTCCAGAACCTGAAGTCAAACCAACTAGAAGTCAAGGGCTATTCGACACCACTGATGGGATTACGGTCTCATGGCAGTATGATACCAGTACACGTGAACAGCTGGAACAAGCCATCAAAGGTACGATCGTATCTTCGAGTCATACAGGTCGGCGTTCTATAAACCGGGTAGAGAACCTCTCGTTTTTGTGGAAAGCGATTTTGGTGTGCGGTTAGCGCGACTGTCCTGTATGGCCAGGGAGATGGTGTCATCGAATGTAGGTCATTTCTTCCTCCCTGTCATGTCCCATTCCCCCCCTGTCATTTGCCCCCCCTGTCTTGTCCCCTCCCCCTGGACATATTCCCCCCCTGTCATATCCCCCCTTATATTTACTTGTCCATATAGCTGTTGTGGGTTAAATATTTAGGTAATTTTTTCTTCCAGTAAAATAATGGCAATTTTTATTTATCATAAACTGTTACAGGAAAAGACAAATGTTGTTTTTTTAATGTAATTCCATCAATAAATTATTTTATTTTTACCAACCAATAAAAGTAACAGAATTATTTGAATGGCACAAGGAATCACCAACGCGACAAAGAACACATACCAATATAACCTAATCAAAAATCAACCGATGAACCTGTACATAGACAATTCCTCTATTCTATTTATATCTCCATCCGCCCATTTATTATTATTTACTTATTTATTTATTTATATATTTGTTTACTTATTTATTTGTTTATTTGATAATACAGCGCTTGTAAATATCTTTAACAAACTAAGAAATGTAACGTGTAATTAAAATAAAACATTGAGTTGATGGGCTGCAAAATCCGTACGGGAAGCAGCCCTTAAACTGCAATTTTAATCAATCAAAAATAATTTATTGATGGAATTACATTAAAAAAACAACATTTGTCTTTTCCTGTAACAGTTTATGATAAATAAAAATTGGCATTATTTTACTGGAAGAAAAAATTACCTAAATATTTAACCCACAACAGCTATATGGACAAGTAAATATAAGGGGGGAAATATGACAGGGGGGGATATGTCCAGGGGGGAATATGACAGGGGGGGAAAATGACAGGGGGGAACATGACAGGGGGGGAACATGACAGGGGGGGGAAATGACTGTACTCCGGTGTGATCAACGATGTCGATTAGAGCTCAAATAGAGACAATCTTTCATTTATCATGTATTCTGTCTCGCCTTTTCGTGTCACTCATAATACAATAAATGAATACCATTTAGAAAGTAAACCAAGAGAGACTATGTAGTTATTCTGTTGATAACCACTTCCTGTTGCAGTGCAGTTAGGTTCAAGCTGGTACAGTACAGCCGGGTTCGAAACTGACAGCGCCATTATTGTTCACATGGCGACTAAATTCGGGAAAATTTACTTTCACATAAAATCCTCAACCTTCGGTGTACTTTATGAGCACTGACATTGTCAAGCAGCACCGCCCACAAATATTCAAATTCTATTACAGTTGTTGTTATGGCAACCCACTCAATTCGACAGAACTGAATGGAATTATTGAGAAAGTCCGTATTCTGTTCTTTAATATGAAAGCTATCATAGTGATCATCATTTGTTAATTTATATTTAGACACAACATAAGAAATTGGCAGGTTCATATTTGAAAATTGTAGTGATATCGGTCTGGCAATGATTTCAATAAATTATTATTTTATGGTTATTAACGTAAGCATTTACCATGAAACTGAGATCTCAGAGCATTAGCCATTATTACAGCGGAGACCAACGATTCATCACCATTCTTTACCAATACAGTGTTATCTTGATTAAGATATTAACGTCCCTCTTCACTTTTTGATTTTTTTGATGTTCTTGCATGGGAGTAGTTTTATTGGATTTCCTTTCAGTACCTATATATCAATCGAATTGTAAACAAATTTAAACATTTTACACTTTCTTGTGATGTGAATATAAGTATATCGAAGATTGTTTCAGATGAGCACAATTCAATTTCCAATATATAATTCTTGTTCACTTTTGTTATAATTAAATTTCTATCGTTCCAGGCGAAGCCATGATGTTTGTCACTGGGGTATCACTTCGTAAAGATACATCGGACGAGGTGGTGTACGCCCGGCAATCAACAACACCGGACACCGGAAGTTCTTTCACATTGAATCAATGGCTGAACATTCTAATTCCCCATGACCAGAACGGAATTAAAATTGTCTTAGACACAGAGAAAGTGGTAAAGCCAGTTCTGAAACTTCTCAAATCAAAGCAAGATCGAATTACTCAACCAGTCTGGTTACATGCGGATGTTCTTCCGGGACCAGGAGGCGTGAACATATCAAAGATTGATATCAACGGGTAAGTAACACGTGACAAAATCCATACGCCTTATGCAACTTCGATTTGGATCATTGTCTGCATCGATGAAGACGATTTTATTGCATTAAGGTAAGCACTCCCAGTTAGATTTATATTGTCCATAGCCTTATTTATCCAGATTTGTGGGAGGGAAGGGGGCGGGTGTTGTGATGACGGAGAGGGGAGTGTACGCCACACTTTCTCTTCTTCAGTCAAGTACGGGATAGCTCCGCATCAAGAAAGGAGCAGTGGTATTTTAAAGATTTCAACATATTTGCATATTCCGGTCGGAAGCGCCAATTAAGTAGGCATGTCAACCAGGAGGGGTATCTTAACTGATCCGTGTCAAGTGTTGTTTCTGATATTTATTATTTACTGAGTGACAGATATAGTTTTGGTCAATTCTCCTACAGGGCCTAATAATGGTCAGTTATAACCTGATCAAGACCAAACAGGGTTCAGGAATGGTCAGTCATAAACTGATCCAGACCATACAGGACTTAGCAATGGTCAGTCATAAACTGATCAAGTTCATAGATGGCCCAGTAATGGTCAACTATGAACTGATCAAGACCATACAGGTCTCAGTAATGGTCAGTCATAAACTGATCAAGTTCATAGATGGCCCAGTAATGGTCAACTATGAACTGATCAAGACCATACAGGTCTCAGTAATGGTCAGTCATAAACTGATCAATTATTCACCTCAAAATAGACGATCAAAGAATATCTGCGTCCCATAATCCAAAGACCTATTTCATATTCCATATAAGAGCATTATCAACAAATTTAAAAAGAAAATCACCCAGATCCAACAGAGTCCATCAATGGTCAGTCGTAAACTGATCAAGACCATACCAAGTCCAGTAATGGTCAGTTTTAAACTGAACAAGACCACACAGGGAGAAGTTTTGGTCAGTTATTGACTAAACGAGACCACACATGGACCAGTTATGTCCAATTCGACTGTCACTGATATCCATGTGAATAATTCTTAACGACTTACCGTATATTTTTCGTCGTATTTCAGTTTTAAAGATGCTGTCCTTGAGCTCTTCCCACAGGCGACTTTATCCCTGGGGTGGACAACTGGATGCTGTGATGAATTCTACACAAAAGCAATGATGATCGAAATGTGGAAGAACTGTCAAAATACAGAGCAACCTATTACATTCGTAGTGAGCGCTCAACCTTTGATAACGTCATGGTTGAATGTTCGATGGCTCCTCGAAAAGTCGGAGAAGTTCACTTTAACGGTCACGGACTTTGATATTTTAGCCGACGCAAGGACGAATTTTTCATCTTACGGCTTGCTCCTAATTCGAAATGACTTCGATCAGAGCAGAATTTACTACGATCTACAGTCAGGGCCAAAGTTAGAGGATTTCAAGACTTTAATCGTTTCAGCCGGTAGCCCTATTCACAAGTACGACGTAGATATGGACGCCTCAAAGATAACCTGGGCTCATGCAGTCAACAGCCAAGCAAAACTAACCCAAACTTTACAAGGTCTGTATTACCTATATACTTCTCAAAATGTGAAAAGTGTGACAAGACAAGAATGTGTCATAAAATATGCTAGCTAACAGATTTCTTCAGAAAGAAACTGGCGCGGTTTAATGATATTTTGGCCCCCATGGGGTGTGGTTTGGAGTGCCAAAATGAAATATCACATACGAAAGAAATTTTTCAGTTAGCTTAAGATATATCATTTTGTCTTATGCTCAGAGTATAATGTAGGCCCGAAGTCTTATGGCAAAATCGTCTATTTCGAGGTGAAAACAGCACACTTTTCTCTCTGTGAACACATGAATCCAGATGAGAACCAAGATAAACTTAACCCCTAAATACTAAAACGTATCAATAATTTGTTGTTGCCCAAACACGGTTTTGGTTCTGGACTGGCTTCATATGTTTACGGAGAGAAACGCGTGCTGTTCTCACCTCGAAATAGACCATGCCTATAGGAGCCTCAAAGTTTTGTGCCGACGGTCGGTGGTTCTCTCCAGGTGCTCCGACTTCCTCCACCAACCAAAGTGGCTGTCACCATGCGAGTGAAATAACCTTGAGTATGACATTAAACACCCACCTCAGTAGTATACAAAGCGTAAATAGAGGTCGATTGACCTCAGAAATTTGCATAATTGAGGAGGAAATGAGGTGACAGCCAATCAGAAGCGAGTAAAATTTGACCTCAGAAATTTGCATATTGGGGACGGTCACGGGGTGGCTCTCGTCCAATCAGAAGCGAGTAAAATTTGACTGGATGTATTCCTCCACGGTGATGTGGTCCTGGCGGTGATGCGGTCTGCCTCCGCGGAGAAAAAGTAGTCCCTAGATGCGACAGCCAATCAGAAGCGAGTATTGTGTCACATGGGGTCATGTGTGGTGGTGGGTAGTGGGTTTAAGATGGTGGCTGGTGGTGGTGGGTGGTGGGTGTGAGATGGCGGATTGTGGTGGTGGGTGGTGGGTTTAAGATGGCGTCGGATTGTGGTGGTGGGTGGTGGGTTTAAGATGGCGGATTGTGGTGGTGGGTGGTGGGTTTAAGATGGCGGATTGTGGTGGTGGGTGGTGGGTTTAAGATGGCGGCGGATTGTGGTGGTGGGTGGTGGGTTTAAGATGGCGGATTGTGGTGGTGGGTGGTGGGTTTAAGATGGCGGCCTGTGGGAGCAAACGAGGCGGTGGGGAGGTCACGGGGAGAAAAAACCCTCACATTACCCTCAAAAAAACCTCTAAGCCATATAATAATAAACATAATCTATAGGTGTTGTACCATGTTAATAGGATCAGTCTAGCATCTGTACCACCCTAGGGTCGAGCGTTTATTGTCCCGTGTATCTCCGCAAGAAAACAACAAACAAAATGGCGGCTCCAGGATGGTGCGGGGACGCCCTTTCCCCATCACGGCGTCGACCGTAGCGCCATCTGCACACATTGACGCAAGGGAGACAACTCGTGTGGCCTAAGGATATGGACATAGCCGTGTTGGAGCTAGGGGAGTTACTACTGGTCCAGTGGGGTCGAATGAGGTATCAATGTGAAGCCTATGTGAGGGGGCATCTGATGGGCTGGGTGTGGGGTTGAACTAGCGTCATTCTGCGCATGCGCGGTGGCCCAAGGGTATGAAAATAGCCGTGTTGGAGCTAGGGGAGTTACTACTGGTCCAGTGGGGTCGAGTGAGGTATCAAAGTGAAGCCTAGGTGAGGGGCATCTGACTGGACTAGCGGCTTGGGCGTTGTCACCATTCTGCGCATGCGCGGTGGCCCAAGGGTATGAAAATAGCCGTGTTGGAGCTAGCGAAGCCAATAATGGTCCGATGGGGTCGTATGAGGTGTCAAAGTGAAGCTTATGTGAAGGGGCATCTGATGGGCTGGGCGTGGGTTTGACATAGCGTCATTCTGCGCATGCGCGGTGGCCCAAGGGTATGGAAATAGCCTTGTTGGAGCTAGGGGAGCTACTACTGGTCCGATGGGGTCGAGTGAGGTATCAAAGTGAAGCCTAGGTGAAGGGGCATCTGACTGGACTAGCGGGTTTGAACTAGCGTCATTCTGCGCATGCGCGGTGGCCCAAGGGTATGGAAATAGACGTGTTGGGAGCTAGGGGAGCTACTCATGGTCCGATGGGGTCGAGTGAGGTATCCAAGTGAAGCTTATGTGAAGGGGCATCTGACTGGACTAGCGGCTCGGGCGTTGTTACGATTCTGCGCATGCGCATAGACGTTTTGGGATGTAGGGGAGTCCCTAATGATCCAATGGGGTCGAGTGAGGTATCAAAGTGAAGCTTATGTGAAGGGGCATCTAATGGGCTGTGCGGTAGGAATATCATTCTGCGCATGCGCAGATGCAATGCGGAGCTCTCGTCCAATCAGAAGCGAGTATTTCAAATCCGCCACGGAGCTCTCGTCCAATCAGAAGCGAGTATTTTGACCCGGTGCATTATGGGACATATCCAAGATGGCGGCACGTATGTTCAAGATGGCGGCACATCTGGTGTCGAAAACTGGCCATTTTTGTCGGGATGTGGTCACCTAGTGTCGAAAACTGGACCCTGTATGGGTCCCATGTCACTTCCGGGTTTTTCACTAAAACTACCTCCAAACCCAGAAGAGTTCCAACGTTCAACCCTCCGGGGTGTTCCCCCGCCCCGGCGCCCCGGCGCCCCGGCGCCCCGGCCGCAGCGCGCGCGCGGGTTCTCCGGCCGCAGCGCGCGCGCGCGCGCCAATGTAGGGAGAGGTTAAATCGACAACATAGAACTTATAGTCATCAACTTCATCTATACGTGTTGGACGAGTCTTCACTCACCGTATACACGTACCTCAATGAAATGCCCGCTCCAAACCTAGACCAAAAACACGTACTTGGTCTGTGGGCTGATTTCATTGGCTCTCTATTTTTACTATAGTGCTCTTGCATTCTAACCTTGATGGGTTACATTTTGCCCCATCCTACACCACTGATTTCAGTTTCACTGAATCTCCACATTGGGCATTGATGCATTATGAATAAAACACACAAGACAGGGGTTTTTGGTGAGATCTCATTTTGTTTTTTATTCAGTAACAACAACAACGTGAGAACAACCACGTGAAAACTCAAGCCCAGAACAAGGGGCTTGTAATTAACTGAAGCCCAGAACAAGGGGCTTGTACATTGAAGCCCAGAACAAGGGGCTTGTAAACTTAAGCCCAGAACAAGGGGCTTGTCATTAACTTAAGCCCAGAACAAGGGGCTTGTCATTAACTTAAGCCCAGAACGGGGCTTGTACATTGAAATGATGGGCGGCCCAGTCATAGACGAGTACATCGCGGTCCTCGGCCTTGGGGTACTCGTCAAACATCTGTACGATGGTAGATAAGGGTCTTCCCGGCATCGATGGTACAGGTAAAACAAGCAATATTGTCCGCACACACCACTGGTCAGGCTTTGCAACGTTTCACTGTTCCAACACCACGTCTCTGTGCTTTGATCCATGAAGTCTGTTAAATCGGGATGGAGGGGTGGCAGGCCGTACGGGTCAAAGTATTCGCCCTGCTGTTCTGTCAAGTACACGGCCACCCAATGTTCACCGGGTCGATCCATCGGGTCCGTGTTGAGAACGTAAGCAGCAGGATACATGCGGTCTACTGGGAACACATCTCGGGCGAACACCCCCTGAAAGACCATACGTGTCCCTGGGTCATTCTCCAGCACGGTGGTTATCTGGTCTGTATCCATGTTAGGTGGAGAAGTCACACAGCACGTTGCGCGCCTTGTCCACTTGAATGATGTTGTCAAACTCGGCGTAGCAGATCACATTGACGGTGGTCGCCAGGGCTCGTGCAAAGTGGATTTCCAACCGTAAGTTGCCTTGCTTGGCCAGGGCCAGCTGATGGTCGTTCTCTATGGTGGGGGTCAGATCGAAACAGAACAACGTGTATCCGTTCGCGTAGTCCTCCCGACTGATCATATTCCCTTCGTCCTGGTTTATTTGACTGGTGGCTGTAAACAGGCTCTGATAGGCTCGAATGAAATTCCTCCGCCCAAAGTTCGGTGTTAAGGCCGTGGCTGGCACCTGTTGTCCATCCACATGCAGGGCCACAAAATCGATGCCGAAATGTTGAAAGTCAAACGGATTCTCTGGGTAGGCTCCGCTGAAACTGGTATTTTCCACACAGGCCATGATCAATCGCTTGGGTAGTTCCCCCAGGAACAGGTTTTCTTTGTTGGCGCCCATATTTCCAGCAGGCACAGAGAACACTTTGGTTTGTACACGTCGGATAGGGTACTGGGCTGGTTTTGTTTCCAAGGCT